>PVHY01001323.1:0-40000 GCA_004024945.1 Uropsilus gracilis
CTGGGTCTTGCTATTTTTGCCCATGGAGCCGCAGGCTACTGTTGCCCGTGGTACCACAGACTCAAGCAATCCCCAGCCTCAGCTTCCCAGTAGCTGGGATTACAGGCGTGCGCCACCACGCCTAGCTATTTGGGGCTAGGTCTCGCTGTGTTGTCCCGAGCAGGACTCAGACCGCGTTCCCTAGCCCCGGCTGACAGCAGCAATATTATAGCAGCCCCCAGCTGAGTAGCATAGCCTGGGTTATGCTACAGCAGCCTGGTTTCATGGCCACGTTCGGATTTAGGGAAAAAAAGAGAAAAAACTATGGCAGTTTTGCACCTGGGTCAGGCTTGAACCTGGCCAATGTCATTCAGATCCAGTAGAGCTCATCCGCCCAGCTCCCGCAAGAGCCAGTCCAGGGCAGATTGGATGCACTGCAAGGTTTCAGTTTCGAATCCTGAGCTGGTTTTGAAAATGAACCAGGTTCCATCTCTCTCTGACTCCAACCAGGTTCAAGGGCACACTGGCACCAAGCAAGTCTTGGAAACCACTGGTTTGGAAGGTGGACCAATCAGGTTTGCAAGGCACGTGCTAGGAGGGGGGAGATAAGCAGAGGCTTGACTCAGCTTGTGGTTGGAGAGAGGCTGCTGGGGAGGCTTGAGTTGGAGGAGAATGTTTGGCTCTGCTTGGAAGAAGCTTCCGGTGGAGATTTAACTTTAGCTTAAGGTGGAGACTTGGGCATCAGGAGAGACTCTGCTGTGTTATGTATGGCCTTAGCAGCCCTTGTGACTACCCAACAGCCCGGTTATCTGGATCCTGGCCCACCACTGACCAGTGTGCTACCAGTTCCAGGGTCTCAGTTGGCTTTCTAGGTGGCAGTGTGACAGTCTCTCAGGCATGAGGCCGCTGTCTCATGAGCATGGGTGATGCCGAGGCCCAGCTGCTTTAACCCTGGCCCTCCGCCAACACCATCCTGCACGAGCAGGTTTTGGTTCACTCTGCTGGACACTGTGGATATTCTCTGGGGCAGCACAGCTGCCATGTATGGCCTTAGGGGCTCATTGTAGGCAATCACCCCTTTGCACATAAAGCTTGTTGTTGCACCCTGAGCCTGTGCACTGTCTTGTGACTATGAACACAAGGCTGAAGAACCCACAAACAGTGACCTGCCCTGCACCCAGGCACACTTAAAGTGCCATAAGGTCAAAGGGCAGTCACTTTGGCCGTCCCATCTACCAGCACGAGTCATAAGACCAACCCTGCAGTCAAGGACTGGGGGAGGATACCCCCTCCCACTGGAGTACCCGCCTCTGGCCCTGCTTCCCTTAAGCTACTCTCCACAGAGCAGACAGCTTGTTCCTGCTAACATACAGACCTGGCCAGGTCACTTTTCAGCTTGAAATCCTTCCTTTGCTCTGTGGGCTTGAATTGAAATCCAATTGTGAAAGCACTGTCTTTTGTTGTTGTTTTTTTTGTTTGTTTGTTTTTGAGACTAGGTCTCACTGTTTTTGCCTGTGGAACCTCAGGCTCATGTTGCCCAGGGCACCACAGACTCAAGCAATCCCCAGCTTCAGCTTCCCAGGTAGCTGGGATTACAGGCCCATGCCACCACGCCCAGCTATTTTTTTGGAACTAGGTCTTGCTACGTGCCCCCAGCGGGACTCGAACCGCGATCCCTAGCCCTGGCCGCTTCATAGGCTGAAGCTTACAGACACGAGCCACCGTGCCCGGCCTGAAAGCACTGTCTTTAACAATACCCTAAGGGTCCAACGACTCTGTCAACAGCATAATAGTCATGGTGCCCTGACCCCCTTCCCGGGATGGTCCGGCTGTTCAAGCTTATCTAAGGCAAGGCACCCCCAAAGAACACAAAGCAAACCCTCAAGAGCATGAAAGCAGCAGGACCATGGTGTGGCGTGAGACTCCTGTACCTGTAGCTGCAGAGGCCATAGCTCATGGGAGGGACTGTTAATCTCTCTCAGATCCAACCACAAACCCATGCAGATGTGTTTCCACAACCAACCGCAACAGGTAATGAAGGTGCAGAAACAAGCGCTACTCCAAATGTGACTTGCATACCAACGCTGGGTATAAACCATGGTTAAATGTGTATGGGGCCTGAGGTACTGACCCACAGTGGGGGCACGATGTTGCTGACCCCACTGCTGCATGAGATGCACTGCACAGTAAGGGAGGAGGCGTGCTGGTCTCTCGGGTACGGGTTCCAGTTTCCTGACCACAGGTAACGTTACAGCCCAGCTGCCTTAACGCTGCCCCTCTCCGCTCTGCTCAGGGACATGACCTGCAGTACCCAGATGTCTGAGTGGTACCCCAGCGCAAAGCTAGGACAGCATCCGGCCAGTAATCAAAAAATGTAATACTGTGTTATAATGAAGAAAAGGGAAGCCACCTCACCATAACAGCAGATGATTGGTTAAATATAGCTGTGCCCATAATGGAGTTGGCTGCTTTCATAAAATTATAGTTTGGGACTTTAGATAATGGGGTGATGAAAGTCTAAGATACAATAGTAAACTAAAAAAACGCGTGATACAAACTCTTGGAGCAGCTGCCCCTGCAGCATGCAGAGAAGTTAGTGTTCACAAGCCCTGAAGGGACTGTGTGGAGACACAGAGGTGTTAGGGAGGTGTGAATATTTCCTTTCCTTCTTTGTTTCTTCAAATGCCTGAAATTCAGTCTGTCATTTTAATGAGAAAACATTTCTACAGGTGGTGGTATGAGCCTGTAATCTCAGCTATTTGGGAGATGTAGGTTAGGGATCACTTGAGTCTGCTGGTTCAAGACTACCCCGGGCAACATAGTGAGACTTAGCCTCAAAAAAGCAGCCAGGTGTGGTGGCGTGCACCTGTAATCCCAGCTACCTGGGAGGCTGAGACTAGAGATCACTTGAGTCCGTGGGTTCAGGACTACTCCGGGCAACATAGTGAGACCTAGTCTCAAAAATAAATAAATAAATAAATTTCTACCTAGTGATAACACATTTCCTAAACCCATTTAGCTGATGTTCTCTGTTCGCTGTCTCATTAAATTCCCAGTATTAATACAATAAAAACTGTATATTCAAACACAAATTCAGTATTTGTGATCACTCTGGATTCTCATTCATTCATTCAACAAATATTTCCTAAGCACTGATGAGCATTCTCCCAGCACCTCATGGAGGGCTGGCCAGGGCTCTCCCTTGCACATACAGGCTTGTGACTCACCTGACAAAATGTTTGTTCACTCCACCCCTAGGCCAGTGCTGGGGAGAGAGGCTGCTCTGGCCAGGGAGACGACAGATGCAAATGCAAGAAATTTCTTTTGAAACATGGAATGTGCTCAGTATATAATACATTCAAATACGACTTCACAGAAAATCAAACCCATTTTCTAGGGATAAGTCAAAGGAATAGTTTGGTATGTATTCTCCAGATGTTTCTCTAGGGACATACAAAGGCATATTTCTTGATTAAACACACACATGCTTCCAAAAACCTATTTATCTGTCTATATAACGTTTTATTTTCATCTTTACAAAAAAAGAATGAATCTTGGTGTGCAGTTAGTTGTGCAGCTTTCATGCTTGTTCTGATAGAAAGTATACACGTGTGCAAAGTGCTGGCGGATCACAGAGCATCAGTGATGCCAAGGTGCAGTGGTCCTGCTGATGGTCCTGAAAGTGGGATCTTCGCAGTGAGGTTTCCTTTGTGGTGCATCCATGCTGGCCAGAGACCTGGCAAATGACTGACTCACGGCTCATTGTTTCCCCCTTTCTTCCAAAGTTTCATCCCCTTCCTCCCTGCCAGTGGCCCCAAACTTGTCCTCCAGTTCCTCCAGCATGAGGAGCCAGGGTGTTGCCCCACTGGGAGAAGAGGGTTAGTTTGCATTGCAGAAGTGATTATTGGGGTCCCAGTAAAGAAAAGCAAAGGCTGTAGCGAAACATCAAGGAGAGTGTTGCACTCACAAAGCCTGTGTTGTTTCCACGGTGAGGAGAATAAACTGATGAGACGGTGACTTGGGGGAACCCCACTGTCCTTTACCTATGAAACACTCCAGCTGGTGGGCGAGCCCAACATACTTCCACTTCCACTTTGACAGCTGGCCTCATAAAATGGAAACACTTTAAACATGGGAATTTACCTAATGCTAATCTGGATAATTGAAAAATAAAACCTCAACCAAAATACCCCACAGAAACTCAGAAGGAACTGCAGCTGATCTGTGCAAATTCACAGGAACTTTTCTGCATCTCATTCCTAAAATGGCCAGCTCCAGGGCCCCTTGGAGGTCCTCCTGGTCCAGGCTGTTCTCCAGTGAGCCTGGAAGCACTGCTGGCCAAGACCAAAACCGGACATCTGTCAGGCCCCGTATGTACATGGCTTCCATCACCTAGCCCCTCCTGTATTCCCTCTCAGCTCCCTTCTCTCCTCTGAGACTCAGTGTTGCTCTCTGTAAGTTGGGGTGATGATGGAAAGAGGATATTACAAAACACAATAAAATAAGGTGGGGGAATCTTTTTTTTTAAATTTTTTATTTTTTTTAATTCATTTTATTGATTTGTCACAATTGTGCATTAATTGATCCCTCCTCCTCCCTCCATATCCCCCATCCGTATCCCCTCTCCAGTCACTCTATCTCCCATTTTTCTGCAATTTGTTGGTTGGTTAAGTTGATGTTCAGTTGTTGGTTGTTTGGCCTGTTATTCTCTTCCGATATCTGGTAAAAGTGTTTTTTTTTTTTGTTTTTTTTTTTTACCCCGGGGCTTTCCCACTTCACTAACATTTGTTAATTATCCTGATTTTTTGTGCTCTTCACCTCCCAAGATGGGGGAATCTTTAAGAAGTCTTCCCCACCTGAGGAAGTTTCTGCAAAGAACCTCTGCGTTAGCCTGGGCTAAAGTCTGCAACTGGAGACCTATCCTAAATGCCTCTCACACCAGGCCAGGACACTGGGTCTATCCTCTTTTGCCCCCAAAGTTTATGATTCTATCAGTATTACTGCTGCCTGCCTGTTCTCCCCTGTACCCCATCTACACCCAGACCCACAGAACGTCTAGTTCATTAGTTTCCTCTTGGCCTACCTGTCTGCCTCCCAAAGGATGGAGATCTGGGCCTTGGCTACATCAATTAGGCCCCGGGATTCCACTGCCACCCACTCTTATCTGCACCCCACAACTGGGGGGGCTGCCTGACCCCTTCCCTGGATCACTGACAAGAAGGTGTCTCTTCGCTGGGATCAAGGTGTCATGCTGGGATCACTTTGAGTCAGCACAGCAGCAAAGCCACCTGCAGTGGGTGGCAAGGTGCTCCTCTTGCAGCAAGAGCCATGTTGAGTGCTCCCCACCTGAGTGCATCCTCCACTGGCCCATCTCTCAGCTTCTGAGCCCGCATGTCCAATACGCCCTTTCTCTCTCTATTCTTCTGCCTTCACCTTTGAGCCTTTGTTCCGGAACTACCTCTCAAGGGAAGCTTTCCCTGATCCCATGCTTCTGATCCAAGTCAGAACTAAGCCTCCAAGCTGGGCATGCTGGCACATGCCTGTAAGCAGCAGCCTAGAAAGCCACGGCAGGGACCAGGGATTGTGGTTCGAATCCCATCCGGGGCAACGTAGCGAGACCTAGTTCCAAAAAAAATAGCTGGGCATGGTGGCATACGCCTGTAATCCCAGCTACCTGGGAGGCTGAGGCTGGGGATCACTTGAGTTTGGAGTACCCCAAGCAACAAGAGTCTGTGGTTCCCCAGGCAACATCATAGCGAGACCTAGCCTCAAAAAAAAAACAAAAAAAAACAAAAAAAAACACTAAACCTCCAGTCTGGCGCCTCCCATACCCACAGACTGTACCTATCACCTTCGAGCTGTCCCAGCAAGGGCCAGCCTTCTCACACTGTGCATTAGAAGCCTTTAAACACAGCTACCTGGGAAGCTGAGGCTGGGGATTGCTTGAGTCTGTGGTACCCCGGGCAACGAGAGCCTGCAGTTCCACGGGCAATAATAGCGAGACCTAGTCTCAAACAAAACAAAACAAAACACAGTGTAACTTACACAGAACAAAGTGCAGGTATAGTTCAATGCATTTTTTTCATATCTACACATGCATGTATGACTGGGCTGAAGCACAGATTGGGAAGCTAGAAGATGCTCTATCGGTCCATGTGTGTTGGAGATAACTCAGACTTTGGAGACCAAAGAAAGTAGACACCCATCCAGGGGCCTCAGGAGATGTCAGAGTGAGGTTCTTGAATAAGGTCAAGGCTGATAACATTTTGCATAGGTTCATGCTGGGTGCCCAACTTTAAACGTTTGAAGACTTAGTTACCTCTTGGTGCTCAGTGGAACCGATCGTTCACTTACTCCCCCATTCTCCCATTGCTGAATGTGCCCAGTGTTTGCAAAGAACATTCAAGGACACGCTAGCAGGTAATTCCATGAAGGCATTCCTGATGGACTTGGAGGGTAGAGTCCTACACGTGGACATTCTGGGTCAGGGGACCCAGGGCCCCTGAGAGACCCTCTAGTGAGTAGAGCAGAGCTGAAATGGAGCTGGCCTGGTCAGTCCAGGCTGCAAAACCAGGGTAGTGGACACAACTGAAATAGACAGTTCTGACCAACCAAAGCCCAGAGCAGTGTGGTGGGGTTGGGGACTTCAGATGCCTCTCTTCAAACTCTAGACAATCCTCTCAGGGCTGCACCCTGCATCCCTATCTGCTTTTCTTATGGGGACCTCAGTCAGATTGAATAAAACCCCGATAGCTTTGTTTTACCTTAATTACCTTCTTAAAAGGCCTATCTCCAAATACAGTCGGTCCCCTTCTTTTTTTTTTTTTTTTTTTTTTTGGAGACTAGGTCTCGCTATTTTTGCCTGTGGAACCGCAGGCTCTCGTTGCCCGGGGTACCACAGACTCAAGCAATCCCCAGCCTCAGCTTCCCAGGTAGCTGGGATTACAGACGCACACCACCACTCCCAGCTGTTTTTTCGGGGGGACTAGGTCTCGCTACGGGCCCTGGCAGGACTCGAACCACAATCCCTAGCCCCGGCCATTTCATAGGCTGAAGCTTACAGGCATGAGCCACTGTGCCCGGCCTAGTCCCCTTCTTAAAAGGCATCTCTCCAAATACAGTCAGGGACTGTCAATTAGGATGTCAACATATGAATGGCAGGGGGATATGTGTGTGTGTGTGTGTGTGTGTGTGTGTGTCTGTGTGTGACCAACACAGTTTGGCCCATAACTGAACTCTTCCTTGGGGACCTGTGTTATGGTTTAGAATTTGACCAGCTTCACGCAGAACACAATAGCATGGGAGATGCAAGAGCAAAAAGCCTTTTTTTTTTTTTTTTTTTTTGAGACTAGGTCTCGTTATTTTTGCCCGTGGAATCACAGGCTCTTGTTGTCCGGGGTACCACGGACTCAAGCAATCCCCAGCCTCAGCTTCCCAGGTAGCTGGGATTACAGGCATGCGCCACCACACCCAGCTATTTTTTTGGAACTAGGTCTCACTACGGGCCCCAGGCGGGACTCAAACCGTGATCCCTAGCCCCGGCTGCTTCATAGGCTGAAGCTTACAGGCACGAGCCACTGTGCCCGGCTGCAAAAAGCCTTTTTATTTTTAGGTCGACCTGGGTCCAACCCGGTACTTAGCGACGCAGCAGCAGTACTTTAGCGGGAAGAACCCAGACCCACAAGGAAACGGGGTTTTTATTTTTTTTACGGTGGCCTAGAGGAATTTTTTACATAATTAAAGCCTTGAAACAGAGACCAGATAACCACCTGGTCTGGGGGCGGTTACATGGTTCTGGCCTTATCTCTCTGAGTCTGCTAGTTTCCTTTTGATGGGTTAACACTTTCAGACTATAACACCTGAATTGCCCCTCAGTGTCACCTGGCTTCGCTGTGGCCCCCTTGGTTCCTTCTAAAGCTCAGACGTACTTTGGTGAGAAGATCTCTCTGTGTCTCAGTCTCACCCATTCTCTCTACCCCCAGCGCATCACTGCTGGCATTTAGCAATCTACAGCAGAGCTTCTCAACCCCCTAGTACCTGGGAGCTTAAAAGCTCTCCTGGTATCTAGGTGCCAAACTAACACACTCTGATGTCATCGGTCTGGGGGTGCAGCCTGGGTAGGGGGAGCTTAAAACTCTTCAGGTGGTTCCATTGTTTTGCCAAAATGCGAGCCTCATCTCTGGTCTCTCTTCCTGCCTTGGCAAAGCATGAGAACAGGGCACCGAGGCTGTTTAATTACCATCTCCCAAAGTTAATTAAAGCTCCATATTCAAAAGCCTGTTTTTAACTCCCCTAAACAAGTTGACTTTAAAGCATGACAGTAATTTGACTCTTTTGTTAGAATTAAGTCCTTAGAGTAAAAATTAAAAAACAAAATGGAAAACCACTGGGCATAGAAAATCCAGTCCGGGATTAATAGAGTCTCTTAAATCGTGGGCTGGAGCGAGACTCTCCACGCTCAGTGTGGGTGGAAGGGTCCTGGCTATACATTGTGGTCCAGGAGGCTTATGTTCTGTGTAAGCTTTTAAAAGAAGAGGATAAGAGCTGATTTCTACAAGAGCCTGCTTCTGCGGTGGGGTGATTAGGAAGCTGTTGTGTTGAAGTTTGGGCTCCTCCAAGTTGAGCGTCCCAACGCTCCATGTTTGAAACAAAGCTTTGAAAGATCCCCCCACGCTGACTCTGACACGCTGAGCTGCAGAACCCAAAGACAGAAGAGTCCATGTTGGACGACCCTATTTATTTTTATTTAAGTTTTTATTTTTGCATATTTCACAATATATGGTTATACAACTGCTAATCCCCATGGGAATCCCCCCCCCTCCCCGCACCACGTCTCCCCTGGTCACTTTGCCTCCTTCCTTTTTGCTGTTTGTTCTTGTTTAGTCCTTTAGTCTTTTTTTCCTTGATCCATTTCCTCATCCTTGGTGAGGGTGCAATTTCCCGGAACTTGGCAGAACGTGCTGTTTATCATTCCTGTACTTCTTTTGGAGCACCTTTGGTCTTGGTGGGTCTCATCTCCGCAGTTTGTGCCACGTTTTGTTGCTCCTTCAGTCATGTTTCAGGTCTTTGGCTTTGGGGACATGACTCCGCCGTATGTTTTGGAAGAGCAAGTCCTTGAAGGGACATCCATCAGCTGATGGTTGGTCTCCTCCCTTGGGGCTATGCTGTGGGGCCACTGCCATTAGACAAGCCTCTTCCTTTTTTTGGAGTCTAGGTCTTGCTATTTTTGCCCATGGAACCGCAGGCTACTGTTGCCTGTGGTACCACAGACTCAAGCAATCCCGTCTCAGCTTCCCATGGACGATCCTATTTACATGGGGTGCAAGCACATGGGGCCTAATCCGCGGGTACAACAACCACAAAATGGTTGCCTCCCATGTGGGGTTTGTTGGAGAAGTGCCAAGTTCTGAACACCTTCTGGAGCCTTGGCAATGGGGAGACAGGGGTCGTGGCTCCATGGCCCTGGGCTGATCTTTGAGTCAAGGCTTTTCATTGGTGGCTCAGGGCCCCGACTTCAGCAGGAGGGAGTCTTGGTCCCTGGTTGCTTTCCTGCTCCTCCACATGGGTCCTCGGCCCTCCACACTCTCAATGCTACTTCCACCTGTGCTTACTTGATCTTGGGCCTTTACACACGCTGTCCCTCCTGCCTGAGCCGACCTTCCCCATCTCACTCACCTGAAACTTGGCCGCCTTCCTATCACAGCTGGGAATGGCTCCCAGCGGCTGGGGGTCCCCCACTGGGTATGTCTGTTTATGTGTCCGTTTTCGCCATTAGGCTAGGTCCTTTTTGGGAATAGTGTGTTTCTAGCTGCAATGGCTGGCACAGTGGGAGGCACTGACTAGAGACTTAAACATGGTGTTTTTCACTGAATCGTTTTGGGCCAGGCACGGTGGCTCGTGCCTGTCAGTGACAGACTGGGGACTGGGGATCGCGGCTCAAGTCCCGCCTGGGCAACACAGTGGGACCTAGTCCCCCCAAAATAGCTGGGTGTGGTGGCACGCGCCTGGGAAGCTGAGGCTGGGGATGGCTTGAGTCTGTGGTACCCCAGGCAACGTGAGCCTGCGGTTCCACAGGCAAAAATAGCCAGACCTAGTCTCAAAAAAAAAAAAAAAAAAAAAAAAAGAATATGAATGGCGTTGGGTTAGTATAGGAAGCAGAGAGATGCTGACATTGACATTCTTCTGTTACAATGATCCAATCATTTATCTGTGACAGTATCTGACACAGGCTGGAGAAACAGGATTCAAACGGTTGTTAGGAGAGTAGGAGCTGCGGGCACAGGGAGGGGCTGTCCCCAGGGCTGGAGTGGGCAGCAGGACGACTCTGAAACAGAGGGGTAGAATACGGCTATGGGTGGGGCAGTGCTGAAATGAAGGGAAGAGACGTGTGTGTGTGTGTGTGTGTGTGTGTGTGTGTAAAATGCAGGCTCAAGGGAGGCTGTGCTCTGAAATCTTCATGGAAGTTCCCAAAGCTCGTCAGACATTCAGTGGGCGTGTACGTATGTATGGCTGTGTGCGTGCAGGAGCATACTCAATCTCCACACCCGTGTACAGGGGTAAGTGTGTCAATACCTGTCCATGCATGTGAGCAAGTGTGAGTCGGTGTGCCTGTGTGCATGTGTGATGCCTGGGAGTTGTAGGTGTGTAAGCATCTGAATATGCATGTGGGTAGGTATTTGCGTGTGGGCAGGAACGTGCTTGCGGGCGAGCATGCGTGCGCCGGTGTATGTACAAAGAAGGTTCTGCATTTCCTCCCTGGGTGGTGTGGGAGGGAGGCTGGGGATGATGTGAGGAAGTAGCCTTGGCATCCCTGGGAAATCATGAGAGCACAGGCCGAGAGCCAGATGTGGGAGGGGCCAGAGCACCAGCTGGGGTCTGGTCACCAGTTCCGTTTTAGCAGGAGAGCCAGTCTTGGTGCCAGGCAGCGTTTCCCTGGGCCCTGTACTGATGGGCCTCCAAGGAGGTGGAGACCATCATTGATTGGCACTGTCTACCCTGGACTGTGGCCCGAATGCTAGCAGCATGCGTGCCAGCTGTTTGCCATCCCCGGCCCTTGGTGGGGGCTCAGCACAGGCTTGATTTGAGGGCTACAAAGACGATGCAGACATGGTACCTGCCTCCAGGGCTCCCAGTCTACTTGGGGAGAGTGAGTATAAAAAGACAGCCAAAGCCCCATAGATGTGGGCTAGGCCGAGGAAGCACAGGGTGTGGGGGGTGGGGCCGAGAGACACTATTGGTGCCTGAAGCACAAAAGAAGGCCCCCTTTGGGGAATTTCTGACAGGCTGACAGGGTAGGGGGATCCCGAAGAACGAAGGTAATGCCAGCAGGAGACATAGGATGAGGACATTTTTGCAGGAGTAAATGTGGGTGGAACAGAAGGGGGAGTGGCAGGAAGCAAGCAGGATGAACACAGAGCCTCCTGGAGAGGACCCTGAATGCTGCCCCAGGAAGGCAGGCCCAGCGGGGTCGCATCCCATCCAGCAGACACCGTGGATGAAGCCCCAGCATATCCGCACGCCCCTGCAGATGGGCCTTTGCTGCTCCTGCTCTGCTGGACACAGGCCATGGGAACCTGAGGGCCCCTGGATCCGGGAGCCGTGGATGCTGTGAGCTGCTGCAGGTGCAGGAGAAAAGGCCGGATCATTTGCATGGGACAGAGAACACATTTTTCAGTTTCCCACTTCACAAATGGCAGATTTCACTTTCACAGCCCTTCCTTCTCCATCACAAGCACATCCGTGGTCACACATGTCAACTCATCGGAGACACCCCAGTTTTCTTTTGTGATATTTCTGCCTCACTAGCCTCTCCAGAACGCACGTCAGTCAGCCGCTGGTGCCCTTGGCTACGTGCCTCCTCCAGAGCTGGCCGTCAGCCAGCTCCCTGGCAGAGACCATCCCGCATGGAGGCAGGGGTCAGGATGTCTGTCCTGACTCTACCCCAACGCAGTGTATATTGGGGCCCCTCCCTGAGCCTCAGTTTCCCCAGAGGTCCCTGGGAGAGTTCGAGATGATCATTTCTGAAGGTTCCCCAAGTTGAATGGCAGCTTTCTGCTCTTCACAGTGTCTGCCAAGGGGACACCAAGACAACATTTCAGAGCAGGTACTGGGACTTGTGTTGGTCCCGGGTGGTCTGGCAACCCCAAGACTCCAGCTGTCTCCTCCGTTCTCTAGATCTGCTACTGTTTCCTTATTTTCTCCCTCTCCCCAGGTCTGGTTCCTGTACCTTCTCACTCCTTCCTCCTGGCTTTTTCTATGACTCTGGGGAGATGCTCAGTTCTTCCTCAAGCTAGAAGTGGGAACTTGAGACTGCTGGCCTGCCTGGAGGAAGGGCTCTTCTCCCTCTGGCCCCCTGCCTCCCAGGCCACAGTGCAGCCCAGCCCAGGCTGAGCCCAGAGCTTCAGGCAAACTACCACCAGCTGAGCAGAGAATGCTGGGGGAATGAGGCTGCTGAGTGTTCAGTATTTGAACACCACACACGCTTCCCACTCACTCCTAACTTGTTGAAATTTGCAGGGGAAACTATTTTCTGCTGACAAAGCATGGCAGAGGGAGACGGAAGGGCCAAGTGTGGAGGCCAAAGCTGGCTCTGTCTCTGCCTCAGATTCAAGGTAGGACCTGGACAAACATTTCCCATCATCCTGTCTGAATTTTCTCATCTCGGAAATAGGGGTGAGGTAGGATGGGCCAGAGAGGATGAGTTGATCTTCTAGGCTCTTTGCAGTCTTCCATGCCCCAGCACTTGAAGAGTTCTGTGGCTGAGCCTGCCTTTCCATTGTTGCAAGATGGTGGTCAAGATGGTGGAAAGGGAAAGCTAGTAAAAAAGAAAGGGGCTTGCAGAGCAGTGGCTTTGGAGGCCAGGTTTGTGGTGGGACAGCAGGGAAATCCAGAGTGACCCAAGAGGCCAAGACTAATTGAAGCGATGAAACCAGAAAACTCCCCTGAGCAGCCAAGTGCAGGAGGGCTGCCATGCAAAGCACCAGGAAGAGATGATTAATGGGTGCGGGTGCAGAGGAAAGGTGGTTGGTGACCCATGACTTGTCCAGGATGATGGTGCCTCCCCTGGGCCCCCTGAGGCTCCATGGGGGGTAGGTGTAGAGGATGAGGTGGGGTGTGAAGAGGCTGAGGCAGAGGTGAGTTTGACTGGTCTCCCTCCCAGAAAGATTAACCAGGCGAGGCTGGCTGGGGAGAAAGGGCGGTGGGGGAAGGGTGAGAAAAGGACACAGATGGTTTCCACTTCAGGGAGGTTTTGTGTTCTGCCCCAACTCTGGGGCTTCACTTGGGGTGGGGGAAGGGTGCGGAGAGGAGGAAGCAGCAGGGACTTTTCCGAGGGGTGTTGTTAAAAGTGAGTAATATTTTAGCATTTAGGGTTACCAGAACTCAGATCTTCCATCTCTGGTTCCACTCTCAGTAGATGACAGAATCTCTTCCTCAGCACCGCTTACCTCCAGGCATTCCAGGGCCCCTGGCCCACAGCTGAAAATCTAGGTTTCTTGGCAGCAAAGCAGAGCCAAGATCTCTAGGTGTGGACCTGACTACATTTGTCTGCTCCATTCTGCCCAACACAGAGTGGTTTGCAAGAACCTTTTGCACAATTTACCTTAGAGATGTCCAGCTTGGTTCTGGTCTGAAGAGAATTCTATGTGGCAAGCAGGACTAAGTAACATGAAATTATTACCAAGGTACAAGTTACCCGGCAGATCTGGCACCATTTTCTAGGGTTTAGGATTTTGTCAAATGTCTGCGTTAGTTTGCCACTCTCTGCCTCTGTTTCCATATAAAGATCACTGTTATGGTTAATTTTATGTGTCAAATTAGCTAAGTTAGTGTGCCCAGTTTGGTCAAGTACGAGCTTAGACATTATTGGGGAAGTATTTTGTAGATGTGACTAAGAACTACAGTATGTTGACATGTCCTAAAGCAGATTACCTCCACAATGTAGGCTGGTGCCACTCCCCCCTCCTCTCAATCACCCCCACATCTTCAGGCAACAGAGACCTGCTTTCTGTCACTGCAGATTGGCTTATGTTTTTCTATTGGCTTACAATTTTCTAGTATTACATTGTGAATTTTACGTTACCAAGGCCTGGGGTGTTTTGTTTTCTTATATTCTTGAGCTTTGTGCTTAGGATTGGTTAAGTTAGTTGGAAACAGACTCTTTCGGGTCTTGTTTTTCAAGTTACTTAGGCAGAATCAGAGGAGAGTTTAGAATGGTGTCTAATTTCTTTCATTACTTTGGGAAAGACTCCTCCGAGTACTCCTCTTGGGGCTGCATCAACTGTCAGGTTTTTCACTTTTACTGGTGAGAACTATTCTTGGCCCTGTCTGAGCTCCAGCATTTCCTCTAGTCCTTTCAGGTGGCTTCTTCACCCGAATGTGCTGACCAGCCCTCAGCTGAAGAGTCCACAGGGGACTGCTGCAGACCTCTCCATGTAGCTCTCTCCTTTCTGGTAACCTGACCTACAAATTCTGGTCATTACGAATTTTCCTCAACTCCATTAGACTCTTCCAGGTTTCCCCTCCTGGTTCTACCTCCAGTTAGTTGGGGCAACTGCAGGATACATGTCTCATGCCTGCCATCTCCAAATTCAGCCCTTCCTTCTGCAATGTCCAATGTCTTGAAAACTGCTACACACACACACACACACACACACACACACACACACAGAGTTTTAGAATGAAGGGTAAATCTGGTGCTTGCTACTCCAATCCCAGCTGGCAGCAGCAATTCTTGAAAATATTTTTGATAATGACTATGATAAACACTTTAATACATCTGATATCCTGAACTCTTTGAGGCCACCCTGTCTAGTAAGGGTAGGTCAAATGGATAAATTTTGAGAAAATGGTTCCATATAACACACCAAAATGAAGATGTATTTCCTATATTCAAACACAGTAAAAAGATTTTTTGGTGTGTAACTGTCAAATATCCTTTTGTGGAAAGGAACTCTGAGATTATAGTTATATATAGTATGTGATGTTAGCGTCTCATGTAGAGCCCCGTGTTAATGTCAGGGGGTTGCCCAGGACAGTTGGGGAGCATATAGCTAAGAGTTCACTGGAAAAGGTCCCTGGGTGCTGCTCTTAAACAACAACTGACAGAAAACGGAACCAAACAGACTCCCTAAGGAGTCTGACAGCTCCCCTCCTTGGGACTTTAGTCAGTAAGATGTCCAGTTTAGAGTCCACTGTATCTTCTCTGTCTTATTTCACTTCCTTACTAATTTTTATTGGAAATGCTTCCTAGGACATCACCTCTGAGGTGATTTACTTCACGACTGTTGGCATGGGTATGTACAATGTCCACTGTATACATTAAATATACATTAACTGAACCAGAAACTTCAGTTGTTCTCTCTGGATCGAGCAAGTGTCAGAGAGCTTCAACTGAAATGATCCTTTGCATACATAATAAGCTGTGTCTTCCAACCCTAGGTGTTCCTTTGAAATGTTAAGTACAACTCTAAAACCTAAGGGCCTGTGCTGCGCCTGGGGCCTGATAACGGCTTCTGCACCTTGACTGTGCTTATCATTCAACTGTCCCACTAGACTGTCTCCAATTCTTCCCTCCCAGCTAAAACTCCTTTTGTGTGCAAACCACAGTAACATTACCATCTTACCATCTTACCAGCACTAAGGCCCCAGGCAGGGCTCTTGAAGCTTTGTGCCCATGCTTCCAAGTTATACTAGTAATTAATTCCCCTTATCCAAGTGGCCCTGCCTCTCCATGATGAAGTGGCCCAAAGAGTCTGTCACCCTTCATGACATGGTATTAGCAGTCCTTATTTCAGATAATTAGGAAACGTCCCACCAACGCACACCACTATCACAGCTGTGTAAAGGCTAGGTCTTGTAAGATGGTACATCCTAAATGCTCTTCCTAGTGAGCAAAATTCCTTTGGAGAAACTGATGGATCGGAATTTCAAAGACAGTTTCTCAACCTCAAGGCTACTCACATTTGGTGCTGGATAAGTCTTTGTTGAGAGCTGTTGTGTGTCTGTTTAGCAGCATCCATGGCCTAGCCTCACTAATGAAATATCAGCAGCACCCTCTGACTTGTGAAAACCAAAAATGCTAAGACCGGGGGACCAAGATAGCAATGAAGGAAAGAAAAGCTCTTACTTGCTGAGTAATCTTTTGTTGGTAGAAGAATTTCCAGTTGTTTGCTATGAGAAGCTTTTCTCCATTATCTTCTATCAGCAGATTATGACTGAATTAATCCTGTCTCCTTCCATAAACACAGGCCACATCAATCTTACACTAAAGCACTAACCAATAGCGTTTCTTTGCACATCTGAGTGGCAAGAGAAAAATGAATGACAATACCCGCTCTCACAGGAGCAAGTTATCTTACACCCTGTAAGGAATGCAGAAGTGACTGTGGCATATGTGACTTTTTGTGAATATATATAAGTATATATTAAAACTTGAATGAAATCTATTTGTGTTCTTTGACCCATAAATTCTACTTTATCAAATGGAAAATCAGGAAGGATGTTTTAGAAATAATGAAAATTAGAAACAAATGTCAAAAATCATGAGCTGATTAAATAAATTATGGTATGGTCATAAAATAGGGTATCAAGTAGCCCTTAAAAATAATGTAGGACATATATTTTATTAGAAAGATTTTCTATATATATATATATATATATATATATATATATATATATATATATATATATATATATATATGAGACTAGTTCTCACTGTTTCCCAGGGTTGTCTCGAACCTGCCGACTCAAGTGATCCCTAGCCTCAGCCTCCCAGGTATCTGGAATTACAGGTGTGCACCACCTGATTTTCATAATGCTGATTTTCATAATGTATTAAGTAAAAAAATGTGTTATGAAACAATGGATGCATAGATAGAAAAAAGTCTGGAGGATGGAACTAAGAATTTTAAGTACAGTTTTGGATAGAAAAATCAGGTAAAACTTTGTTTACTTTAAAAAAATTTTCCCCTAAAATGAAACTTTATCCTGCAAAATGTACAAAGCCGTAAAGAACTAATAATAGGCATTGCTAGTAGCATGGCCCATTCTGAATGCAAGAGTTTCCACTGAGGGGTTGGGAGAGTTTCTCTCCACTCTGTCTGGAGAATACCAACCACAAGGGAGCCGGAGAAGTAAACCCCTTGGAGCCAGGACAAAAGACTTTTAGTCTTATTGATCCTAGTTATGTACGGAGTCTTGTCATTTGGCCATTTGCTTTTCTTCTTTTAGTACGATTTACTCACTTAAGTCAAACTTGACTGACAAATCTATAAACTTTAAGCGTCCCTATCTTGTACGGAAAGTTAACCTGGGTAGGCTGGCTGGCTGACTTTTAACTCAATATTTGGTGTAGGTACCAGGTGTCGAGGGCAATGAAGAGGACAAGGGGCAGAGGTGTTGTGGCTTTTTGCTCTTTCCGCTATCCTCACGCCAAAGAAAGCAGCTCACTCTCCTTTCCAACTTGCATAAAAATGCACAAATTATATCTGAGAACAAAATATTGGTCTAGTAGAGAAAAACGGAGTAAAATAAGATAATGTGAAATAAAAGAAAGGGCAGAAAAATTCTGCCTCCCATATTCTGAGCAGTCTCCTAGAAACCCTACAGAGTCATTCCATCCCTGCTCTGAAATGAGATGCCTTTGGATCCTGAGGAAAGCAGTCAAGCACTGGGTAATGAGCCAGGCCCGCCCAGATCCCGCTGAGGACTAATGCCAATTATCCCAGGGCTTACTGCTCTAGGGAGCTGTTGTTCATGCCTGTCACTTCACCAAGGGTGTAAAGACTGGTCACTCCAGCTTAGGGTCCAAACAATCCTAGCTGACATTATAAAGTCTAGCCCCCACACAAAAGGCCCTTACTCTCAGCTGAAAGCTGGGCAGTCTTAGGGAATGTGGTGGACTAGAAAGACTGAACCTGTAACTGACACTCAATCTGATTCAGGAGGAGAGAATTCTCCACTCCAGAAGGCACAAAAGTGGATTCCACTAGATATACAGCAGTTTGTGAACTTTGTAAAGAATAAAACACAACTTGAAGAAGCAACACTACAAAATGTAGCTTACTACTTCACCTCAGAGCAGGGTTTGGGCCACAAAGGCCTTTCAACCTTGGTTTCCGGAGAGCCTGTCCTTTGTCACCCGAATGCGCACTACCTTTTTACATAGCAGACAACTTTATTTACTCTATTTCAGACATTTTACTCTTCGTGTTCTACATTAGGCTTTGGTAAGTACAAAAGGTACACAGTACAAAATTTTTGTATAGCTCTGTGGTAGTGAAAAAAAAAAACAAACCATGAAAACGAAACCTTTTTTTTTTTTTAAAGTTGGGCAATTTTCGTCTCTATATAGCTGAGGAATAGTTTTGGTGGAATCTGGCTGTAAAAAAATGGTAAGAATTATTTTTGGGGCAATTGTATTAAAGTCTTCAATGAGTCTTTTTTCATGTTTCCGGGCGGAAGCCCATCTTGCGACCTCTATGCCAGGTGAGGTGACACGTCACTTATATTTCATTCTAGTCCAGCAATTTCTTGTCTCCTAAGGGCTTCCATGATGAAACCTCCATTTTTGCAACCTGTGATGCTCTCACCAGAGGAAGATTTGACACCAGCTTCAGAAGCAAAAAAAAGCTGGATTTGGATTTCTAGTTATTATTACCCTTTCCAACGTTAAAAAAAAAAAAAAAAAAGAAAGACACTGCTGAAAAAGATTGACGAGGTTTTCATATTAGCATTAACTTCTCTTCTCAAAAGGATTTAATTTCTATACTTACATTTTTTTCCATTTCAGTTTTTCCAAAGTATTTTCAAAAAGTTTTCTTTAAAACAGCAATTCCTCCTTATCCCTAGGTTTTGAGTAAAAATGACACAATGGAACCGGAGAAGTCTGAGTTTATCTCTGTTTGCTTACCTGCACCCTGCTGGGCACAGAGCACTGGGTGTGCCAAGTCTCTATCAAGCAGCTTTGGTCTGGCTGGGGGTGGCAGCTCACTTCGGGCACCAGAGACAGTGGAAACGCTGCAGCTGCTGGGGAAGCGGCAGCCACACGGATACTGGGAGCTGCGTCAGAAGCTGTCCCGCAGCTTAGACTTTTTTTTTTTTCTCTGCTTGATAAGAAATAGATTATCGTTGCCATCCTCCTCCGCATGGCTCTGCTTGTTCTTGTGCTTGCCCTGCCTGCCCTCTTTGGGCAGCCTGTCTTCCCTGGGCTTGTGGTGATGTGACAAGCGGTGGAGGGACTTGTGAGGCTTCTGGGGTTTGAAAGCCCCGGATTTTGAAGAGTGGATCTTGGGGCCCCTAGGAAAGTCCTCATCCTCGTCATGATACCTGTCGGCCTTCCTGCGCTTCTCCAGCTCCCTACTGCTCCTGCCCATGGCTTCTTTTTGGGAGTCCTTCTTTTCTTGAGACCACTTCTTGTTTTTCCATGAGACATGGCTCTTCCTCTTATCGTGGTGAGGCCTCTTATCCAGGGCTTCCATATGAGGTCTCTTGAATTGCCTGGGAAAATTCCCATTTTTTTTGAGTTCTGGAAAACACAAAAGTATTTTTCTGTATTTAGTAGCTAGATCATTCATGCTGAGCTCTCAGAGGCTAGTAAATAAAATTTACCAGAGAGGGGAGCCAGGCATTTGAAGGAGTTATTGACACGATAAAGGCACTAGTGATAGGATATTCTACAGAGCCCTTTTCAAGGTAAACATTAAACGGTTGTGGTTTGGTATTCTAACTGCTAGAAAGGGAAAACATCTGGCAATCCAGGGGTGCTTGCTTACTCTATCCAGTACTTTTACTAGGTCTAACACTGGCAATGTGGATCAGCGAGGACAGAGATCACGTTGGCTTTGTGAAGGAAAGTCCTGTCTGACCAATTCAAGTTCCGGCAGTGATTGAGACAGCCCTCCAAGATAAGGTGAAGCCACATGTATAAAATGGCCTTGTGACAGTCTCATATGACATTTCAATTACTCTCTGACAATAAAGTCTGGCCACGGTACTTATAGTAGTTAACAAATTGGACAGGAGATTATTCCTCTAGTGCAGAGATAACTGGCTTGGAGAGTACACATACATGTGTAACCCATGTGTAGCTGAGAGGTGTCCGTGCCAGCTGTGATGCTGCATTTGTCAAGGCTGGGCCCTCGTGCGCTAAGTGTCTGCTAGTAGTGGTTCCAAGAGGCAGGTGAGAGATGGTTACGGTGAGGGCTGAGATCTGACATGTCAGCAGAACCCGGAAAGACTGAAGTGTCCAATGCATGACAGACAAAGCTGTACACTTAGGGAGCACGAAAATTTTAGGATATATGGCAAAAATAAGTAATATAGACTTTAATATACAATAAAAATTCCATTGAGTGATAGTGAACGTTTAAGTGAACAGGTATCAGAGTTTTCAATACAACTAATAAGGAAGACAAATTGTTTTCATCTTAGTACAAAAGTTATAAACATTCATCATGGAAAACTTGGGACACAGAGAAAAGTACAGACAGAAAGTCAGCTAGAGGAAACATTTTGGTGTATTTATTTTTAATCTTATTTCCAATTTAGTTGCTTAAGCACTACCTTGATGTGCTATAATTTCTGTATGGTTGAGGTAAATTTTATGTAAAATATAGAATGTAGAATATATAGGAGTTGGGAATAATAACTCCTCTATCTTCCTTCTAAATTCTCATTTCCTTCAGTATCTTCATATTGAAAAGAGTCTGGACTCAGAAATCTGAGTCTGCAAAATAACAACAGTCAGAGAATAAAGCATAGGTCAACTTGAACAATAAAGGACTATTGTCCTAGGAACAAGAAGAGTAACCTGTGAACCATGCTGAGGTAGATGGTAAGAAAGCACAGGGGTAAGAGAAAAAAGACTTAAGTAATAAGATGATAATCTGAGACAGAACTTATATGAGCACCATTAAGAAAAGAAACCATGGACCTGGGCTCAGTTTATAGAGTGGCCTCAAAAAAATGACCCCTAGGGGAAGCTCTAGATATCAATCAGCTGGGAAAGCCTTTCTTTCCCTGAAAAATACTAGGTACTCATCAAGGAGAAAAAAAATCACTTGTCAAACAGAAAACTCTCAGAGAAGCCTTTAAAATAAATCTGCATATATATGTGAGCAGAAATATTTTCCAAAATCATTATGTAAGAACATGTTTATGAATAGGTTATATACCAAATCATATTATTGAGGTAGTGAGGTAGAGCTGGTTTCTATTGTTGTAAATGCTTTGGGGGTGATAGGTGCAAATCTCTATATAAAGTTATGGTTTCACATCCTTCCATTTGTGACAATATGACTGGAAGGCAAGATTTTTGAGGTGGGTGCTTGATTTTGGTAATCAAGCAAGTTGCAGTTTCTGTGAATATTAAAAATATTTTCTGCAAAGCCAGCAAAGACAGTGCCAAAAAAAAAAAAAAAAAGAAAGAAAAGGAATTTAGAATTACTGCAAAGATGATTCAACAAGAAATCTAGTAATATACCTTTCACTTTTCGTTTTATCCTCTGCTCTCTCTCTCGAATTTTGTATTTGTCATCGTAGTAGAAGATGAATGGAGATGCTGGGAAGGTCTGGTTAGACATTCGTCTTTCAGCACATTCCTGCAAATTGTATTTTTAATTAAGAGGTCACAAGGTAACACTGTTGTGATAATCTTTTTGCAACATTCTGCACCACTGCAGTGAGAAGCAAGCCCCACACCACTGACACCTTGTACTGTGGCTACAGGATCCATCTTGCTGGGACCCTGGGAGGATCAGCCAGCCCGGCACCAAATCATGCTTGCTTCCATGAAGCCCTTCTTCTTCTTTTTTCCCCCAATTTTCTCTATCAAACTTTTCTCCTCTATCTCTTCCCCCCTCCCCAGGTCTGTGTTAATCAGTGATGGGGTGTGGATTCCCATACTTGTGCCTCTGTTAAGGGTTTTACTTGGCCCTAATGCTACATTACTCCTTTTGCTTGTGTATGTCTTCTGCAGCCTTCCATTAAACCAATAGGGTAACATAAAGAGTTGCTTTCAAACCACTACCCATGATGGCCCCACACTACCCATGATGGTCCCACATTTCCAGATGAAAGAATATCTGTGGAAGACTCAGGTCTAACATTCTGCTGTGGTCTGAATGTTTGTGTTCTCCCCCAAATCTTATATTGAAATTAGACTTTCCACGGTGCAAGTATCAGAGGCAGAGCTTCGGAGAGGGGATGAGGTCACATGATTAACAGAAATAGTACTCTTTTGAAGGAGACCCCACAGAACTTTCTAATCCTTCTAAAAAGTGAGGGCTCAGCAAGAAATAGGCCCTCACCAGATACCACATTTGCCAGTGTCAGGACAGTGGGTATCTTAGCCTCCAAACTGTAAGAAATAACTGTCATTTCTAAGTTAGAAGGTCTGTGATGGCAGCAGCCTGAAGAGATTAAGACAAATTCTAATAACTGTAAAATATTAAAAGCAAATTATGATTACAAAAAAGGCACCAGAGACCCTGACATACTCCTCCAACACCCACCTCAACAGAACCTTCACCTTTCCCAGAACCATACTCATCCTCACACCCTCCTGGAGTAGTGGCTTTTTAGTTTGCCTCCTATGTAGCTGCTTATAATTGTCCCTGCCTCTCCTACTCTAGAATGGAATCAGGGAGGAGTGACATCACTCACTTTAGGTTATCTTGTACATAAAGAAGCTATTCAATCACTTGTGGCGAGCTGAATTTCTGTATCTGAAGAGGAGGAGTCCTCAGACATTCTGACCCATCTGCATAGTCTCCTATGGGTCCCCTATGGTCTATAAGAGCTATACAGTATCACAAATATTTTCCAAAGCTAAATGTAAATTATATTTTGATTATCCACATCGCTGGTCCCCTCCATTAGCACAGACAATTGATCGTTGGCTATATAATTTATCTACTATTCTGGATTAGCCACACCACTGATCTTCTTCATTAGTGTGGATAATCTAGAGTTCTTCATCTATGGCAATGATGAGACTGCCAAATTTGCTTTATTATGAATTAAAAATTATCTCAATCTAGATTTCAGGGATAAATTCCAAATGCTTTCAGTGTATTTCCTATCTCTACAAACAGAAGTGACTAGCAAGCAGTATGTGTCCGACTGTAATTGTTTTTCTTTAATTGAACAAACATAAATGTTAAAATTATATTCCTTTGCTTTAAAGCGGCAAGCAAGCATAAATTATACATCTGTGATTTGTGTGGCAGTAGACTGTCTATATGACTGTGTTCCCTAAACAGTATTGGCCACACCTGAATTTTGGTAAAAGAAGAGAAGTGCACATAGTAAGAGACCTAGAGACAACTCTTGTAAAAGAAGTATTCTCTAAATTTTCAGTGTCAGTTCTATAGCAGTGATGTAAGTATGTATTGTAGGGCTTCTCCATTTCTTTCTTTTTTTCATTTTTTATTTTTAAGAAACTAGGTTTCGCTATGCTGCCCAGGGTTGTCTCAAACCTGAAAACTCAAGTGATCCCCATCTTCAGCCTCTCAGGTAACTGGGATTACAGGTGCATACCACCATGCCTGGCCAGGTTTCTCCATTTTTATCATTGCTCTCTCCATTTATATCACTGGATATTTTTATCACAGGTATCTCCATTTTATCACTACTCCATTTTTATCACTCCATTTTTATCACTGACACCCAAATGTCAGTGCTGAGGGAATCTCCCTGTATACTTTATTTGGTTTGGAAAAAAAGAATCTGGAGATCAGAGAGCTAAAATTAGACCTGAGCATCAGAACCTCACCTTGGTTTTCATATTCTACCCTTTCACTCTACAATCCTGCTGCCTCAGGTGGAAGATATATGTAACCTGCTGATAGACTGTGTCCAGCAATCTCTGGGCTCTGTCTCCTCCTACACTGTACAGCCCCAACTTAAACGTGTGCCCCAATGAAAAGCCATGATCAGAATTCAGATTGTAAGCTGTGACCCTACCTATCTTAGTGCTCACACTCCCCTTTGCCCCCTATCCATTTGGAGGACTCCTTGCCCGTGTGTTTTCCTCCTGTCATGAGATCTGATGTGTTATTTATCTTGGATTTCAGGTTGTTAGAAGCCTACCTGGAGACTGTAGATACATTTCTCCAGGTGGATTTTCTATTTCTCATGTGGTTAACTTTCCACCTCTCCCTCAAGCTTCTTGTACTATATGGTTTGGGTTCCAAGTCTTTACCCTATTATAGCAGCTTGGCTCTTGATGAAAGCTGTTTCATGCTTAATGAAGACAACTGACTAGAAGACCCACCTCCATCTCACAACAAATTCTGTTTTGTTCTAACACCTCAGCATCAAGAACATAAAAAGTCTGGCTTTTCAGGTGGGGCTAGGGATTATACAGGCTGGACAGGGCTGGGCCTCTGTGGGGCGGGCAGACAGGTTGGTGATGCAGCAACTCAGTCCTTCCAGTGGTGACTGTCAGGGGTCACATGTGAATGATGAAGATTTATCCTGACAGTATACCAAGGAAAACTGCAGGTACTGGAGAGTGACAGAAAGAACCTAAAATCACTGTCTGCTTCAAAGTACTAACAATTATAAGAACTCATGAGAACTGCTACCATTCTGTTGTCTATTATTCTGGTTGATTTTATGAGTTGTGTTTGTTTTAACATAACCTGTTCATGTATATTAAAAACAACGAGAGAATGTGCACTGACTTACTGGGAGTTTGGTAGGGGTGGGAGAAGTATGTCAGTCGAAAATATACGATGTCTTTAGGATTGACTGATTTAAAAAAGCAGATTAAATATTCAGAATTATACTCTTTTCTAATTCTTCTTTCAGGAGTTACTCTCTGAATATCAATGTTTTATGTCCAAACACCACTGAGACTTACGTGTCCATAATGGCCTTCCCGTCCACAGTTGTAGCAATATGCTAAGGCTGATTGTCCAGAAGGTGCCTTCGGCTTTTTTGGGGGTCCAGGTTTAGTCTACAACATGAATATTTGTTATGGTTTATTAAATATAAGAAAATTAGAATCTCATTCTTTTCAAAATAGCTTTTTAGGTAAGGGATTGCTTAGAAATACCATTTTGCAGAGTTTAGTGAGGCAACTGCATATTCAGGTGATTACAAGTATTAAAATGTGTAAGATAATCACTATTTTATTCTTAGCATCAATGCATGCTTTTCTTTCCTTTCTTTCTCCTCATTCTATCTGGCACTGTGCCCAATACTGGGTTGAATATTAGGTAACTCAGAGAAGAGTAATGGGCTAGTAGAACACAACAGATTTATAAATAATGACAGAATAATGTCAGACAGTGATAGAAGCGGGTACAAAGTATTAAAGGAGTGGGGAGGAAGACCCACCAGTGGATTTACTAAATTAGCCAAGGAGGTGAATTGTCCCTGGATAAATAAGATTTAAATTTACTCTCACTGAAGTAGGTGTGAATTAATCAAATGAAGACTCCTAGGCTGGGGGGACAGCAGGGACAGTGGCATGAAACTAAGCAAGCACGTGTGCTGATGTAATCTACAGGTACAGTCAAAGATAAGGTTGAAGAAAGGAGAGCAAAAGGATGGAGGACCTTATAAGTCATCATAAGGAGCTTGGGTTTTATTCAATTTTAACATAGGGTTTTAAGCATAGGTACAGTCACTAGAATTGTATTTTGAAAAAATACACTGGCTTGTAGCTAAAGGAAGGGTGTGCACGAGGCAGAAAGTTAGATGCCCGTGAGGGAGACCAATGCAGTGGCTGCCAAGAATTCCAGGTGAGTGATGAGGGTCTAGATAAGAGTAACAAGGACAGGGAAAAGGGAACAGACTTGGGAAATACATGAGGAAATAAGACTCTTCATGCTTGATTACTGAAAATATATGGAGAATAAGGCAAATGAGGCTTTCCAGGTTTGGAACTTGTGTGAATTGGTGAGCAGTGGTGCCAACACTGATTCTGAAGTTGTAGGAAGTCGGAGAAGTCAATTCAGAGAGAAAGATGATGAAGTCTTTCTCAGACTTTGAGGATTTGAACAGAGATGTTCTCTCAGCAGCTGTCTATGTAAGACTAAAGTGCAGGGAACGTGTCTGAGCTGAAGATTAAATCTGAAAGTGACTTGCTAACAGTGGGGAGGCTGGAATGACCAGAGTGGGTAGGCTGGTTGTAACCAGTAAGAACAATGCGTATGGAAAGCACATGGCCCACAGTAAGCACCTGAAAATTTTAAATTATTGTTAATATCTATACAGTTTGGGAACTCATACCATTTTTTTTTAAAGACACTAAGGGACAGCTGATAAAATTATGTTTTGATATATTGAAAAAAAAAAAAAAAGATTACAGCTTCCCAAATGCCTCCTTTACTTTATACATTGATAGTGTGGTACATACTCTGGAAGAATCAAGGAAGAAATAGTAATGGGAAAAGAATGGGAACTAGTCTATCCAGGGATAAAGAGATCCACCTTAATCAAGATTTTGAAAGCATGTTTCATGTTGACACTTATATTACTTTGAAAGTAATCTCATTTAAAGCTTTAAATTTAGCCTCACTGTTCATTTATGTCCCTGGATGAAGTGCAAACATTTGGATGTTCATTCATCTGAATAATGTCACTAGTTAAAAACTTCCATTATTACTAATAAAAATAGCAACAGTATTTATATTGTGCTATGAAATTCTAAACTGTTTCACAATAATTAATTAGTGAAGACATCACAAATGCTATCTACATACTTTCATTTTAATAAACTACCATGTACTAGGGCTTTAATAGGAATGAAATCAGCCTAGATCTTACCTAATTAGAGAACATTTCTGTGTTAGAATACAGTACTGAAAACTCAATAATGATTTCCCACAGACAAGTTTTCATACTGTGATCGAACAAAAATCTTACAGCTATTTAAAGTGTTGGAAATTTAAATCTGTGACTCAATATTTCTGCCTTAGAGCATGTCTTTATTTTTAATTAACAGTAAAGGTCCAATTTAAAGTAGAATGTATCAACCGATTAGTTCTAAGTTCAGGGTTTTGCTATACATGTACTGAAGACAAAAAGTTAAATGCAAAGGAATGAATGTGGTTTCTTAGAACTTTTCTATTAAGCTGACAATTCATCATATGACTTTGAGCCAATGGGTACCATAAGAACTATTTATTAAAGCAGGTTTTTTTTTTTGTTATAGACATTTAAATAATCTATATTTGTAGGGTGATATCTTGGAGATTACTTTACTATCAATATATAGAAGTAATAACCTGGTAGATAGCATTACCTATGAAAGGCCCATCCCATCTGCTATTCTTGCTGAAAGCTTTTCATGCACCAGTAAACTCAGTAAATATCAGAAGATAAAGCATAAGCCTACCACGCCACGGATTTACTCTTAATGTCTCCTCAAAGTGCAGCCCGATGCAACGATTACAAATGATTTTCTTCTAATGTCATTTTACATAACCCTTTTTTCTGCATGAGTAGTTAGTGCGGAATGAATGAATGAATGCCATTAAAACAGTTAATCATTATCTGGGACACTGGCCTTACCTCCTTCACTACTAGGAATCTCCATGACAAAGGCCAAGAGATCAAAACGCCAGAGCAGCCTCAGTGTCCCATTTCTGAGAGTAATTTTTTATGCAAATGAACTCACTGGGCATCTCCCTCTGTGACCTTGAGCTGCCCTTATCTAAACTGACTTTGATCCAATGAGGGCTTACTTTTAGTTGAAGCTCTTTAACTACACAGGATAGGCAATCAACTTCACTAATTAAAGGGAATTTTCTACTCTTGTGAACACAAAATGGACTTATTTTTATAATTAAACATGTGTAAAGATTAGACCATATGGTTTTATTTACTAATGGAATGTATTCTATGAACATATCTTAAAAAGCAAATACACCAAATACTTGAGGTAAATGTATTCACAACTAAATGTCAAACTGAGTGACGTAATGAGGTTAGCTCCAGTCTTGCCATATGAGTCACATTTATACAGATACCTCGTAAATGGACATGCTTTTTGTGCTTCAGAAGCACCTTATTCTTTCAAAATTATTTCCAAATCTATTTATTCTTTTTTTTTTTTTTTTTTTTTTTTTTTTTTTTTTTTGAGACGAGGTCTCGCTATTTTTGCCCGTGGAACCGCAGGCTCTCGTTGCCCAGGGTACCCCAGACTCAAGCAATCCCCGGCCTCAGCTTCCCAGGTAGCTGGGACTACAGGCGCGTGCCACCACGCCCAGCTATTTTTTTGGAACTAGGGCTCGCTACGGGCCCCAGGTGGGACTCGAACCGCGATACCTAGCCCCGCCGCTTCATAGGCTGAAGCTTACAAGCACGAGCCACCGTGCCCGGCCTCCAAATCTACTTATTCTTTCAATCAGTTCACCAATAGCACATGCTTCCCCCCAACATTCATGTATTTGAAAAATCCAACCCAAGTAATGAAAAAAGATTTCTCAAGCTCGTACCCAGTCAAAGCCCATTAGCTGATGTGACCTAGTAGTTTGAGTTTGATTTTGTTGAACTGAAGAGAAGAATCTGGAATTGAAATAAAATATTTTTCCTACTTAAGTTGCACTGTTTTTACTGTCTCCTTGAGATTAGATGAACACCTTACGTATTTTATTAGTTTTATAAAGAGTAAGGCAGGGACAGAAGGATGGATGCCCTTCTTTCTTATGTTGTTTAAAATATAAATGCCAAAAGAAATGTAACTGTCGCAAACTCAAGAAAAATCACACCTAGGGTCTAAAGGAATTGGAAAGAAAAAAAAAAAAGAGAGAAAAGAAAAAAAATAAAGGAATTGAAGAGAGACATTTAAAAGTTGGGCAAACAGTTTTGCAGTGAGTTGAACCAAATGAAAAATGAGTTGAACCTATGAAAAAGGAAAAACGAAGACCTCATGTGGATGTCCTGTCCCCCATTTATAATACTTTTCTGGGGTGGGTCCTCTTGCCTGGGGACCTGATCTCAAGGTCTGTTCCAACCATGGTTTTGGACTAGGCCTTCCGTTTGCACAGCCTCCTGGCAAATACTAACAGTATTATTTCTCTTTCAGGAGTACTGGGAGGAATTTTCTCCCCAAGTTAAAGACTTTGAAATTATTCTAAAACAAAGCTTCCTTTATAAAGACTTCTAAGCTTTTAATATTTTTGTCAGTGAAAAAATGCAATTGTATTCTAGTGGACGTTGCTACTAACTTCTCGTGTATCTAAAAAATGTCATTTAAAAAGTACTGTATATAATGATTTATCTATGTTTCTTATATGTTAAAAAAAAAAACAAAACTGTGTCATGTGTAACCAATAGCTTCCCAATCCATCGGGTAATTCCTTAATTAGGCAGATTTTTGAAACATGTATTATGTACACAACAGACCGGAACGTCTCCTTTGGAGCATTTCCTAGTCTATCGGGTGATTACATCATTAAGCCACACATGCTACGTAGAAAAAAATCCTTATGAAAATTCATGAAAAAATGTACAGCGCATCATTAGCATGCAGCAGACGTGCATGCTTTTGATATTTTCTCTGTTAAAAAAAAAACTACATGAAGTAATTAGTCCAGGTCATGAAAACACAAGAAAGGTACCAGACACTGGTGAAAATGAAAATTGCAAAAACTTGCTTTTCTCATGGTTTAGTTGAGAGTAATTTATTGGAAAGTGGAATTTAAAACAGTGCTCATTTGGATTGAAGCAGAATAAAGGTACTATGTTTCTGTTTTGATATTTCCTATATGTGTGTAACTTCTTCCCTACCCTTCTTTTTGATATTCATAAGTCATACAAATCAGTGGGCTGGAGGCTGCAAATGACCAGTGAGTGGTAAGACCATTAAATATTAAGGCCTTGCAGTACTGTATGTTTGTATACTTATATCTTTACTTACGTAACCAAGAGTATTAGGAGTTGCATATGTACATTTTTCATTAGGTCAAAACTATATTAAGTATTATATATAGATGTAAATTGCTAGTATAACTCTCCCAAAAGCTTACAGACTCACTTTAAGTGCAAGGCAAAATCTAACAGAGAATATACTTGAAAACTAACATAAATGAAGCACAAGTTTTATAAAGAGAAGTTATAAAACTTAATCATTCATGATTTTTATTTTCATAAATGAGATCTGCCCTTCCCCCCCAAAAAACCAAATAACAAAAATAGAAAAACCTCAGCAAACAGAGAACAACGAACATATCCAAGACAGTAAGGATCACAGTAATTCACTCCCTGAATGCTCCAAATCTTCATGGCTTAAAAAGCATCCCAATTTCTTCTAAAGGTAGTGGCAGTTATTCACTGGGCCATAGCTAATTTTACATGAAATGCAAAAATGTTAGTTTAAGTTTAATTTACCATCCTATTTAAATATTTCCAATGTAGCTCTCAAGCTGCAGAGCTATCCCTCCGTCTATTTTAATTTTAAAGTAAGTTAGCAAAGGCTTCTTTCTTAATCCCCAGAGACTACCTACATAGTGACACAAACGCACAAATTTATGACAGCAACATAAATGCTCTTCTGAAGTAATGTGCAACATTAAGTGAAAATCGTTTCCTGGAAAGATATTATAGGTATCTATATTTTATTTGCCATCTTAAACATATCTGGGTCTTTATGGCCTTATTTTAAAAATGTATTTCCTTTTTATATTTCCTGGTGCAAATGGACTGCATAAATAAGCAATGTGCTATGAGGCTTCAGACCAGCCGATAAAACCTTTCAATTTTCATGCCAGCTTCTTCTTTTGTAATTCAAATCCGCCTGGAAACTGGCAGCTCTGAAAACTGAAACAAGCACTGCCACAAATACCTTGTAATGCTATCGACCTTGTCTGCCCATGCAGTGAGAAAGGGGGATGCGTATGTGTCTGCAGCCATCCAGATAACACAACTCATTTTTTGGGGGTGGGGGGGTGGGGTGGGGATAACAGAAGCCAGCCCAGACTGTGCACCAAAAGCAGTCATTACCAGGAGCGCTGGAGAATAAGTCTCTTCAAAATACACAGTGCATTTAAAAACCATATATGAGGCTGAGCCACTGCTGTCATTACCAATTTTAATTTAGCTCCTTCAGTTTGCCAGTCAGATAAACTCTTTAGTGCTGTTTTTTAATCTATTTGCCACATTTTGTGTTTAAGATTATAGTAATATGGACAGGAGAAGGAATCACTTTTAGGGGAAATAAAGAAATAGATCCGCTTATCAGCACCCATCAGAAAGTTCATTAATCAGCCAGGCTTTGTGCCCTCTAAATTGAAAGGTTAAATAATCCTCTCAGGAATATTTCTCGGCCCCTCCGCCAATTGTCCGGAGAGGAGCTGCCATTCATAGCACACGGGATCAGTGACAGGGTATCTTACCACTGTTTGGACCCCAAACAATGATGGACAAATGGCCTGGTTTACAAAGAACCTTTTAGTACATGGATGGAAAGGGACCACAAGCTTTGATGCTGGGTGGAGGGATGAAGAGGGCGTGGAGACAGGATATGGAAGGGATAGAAGAGAACACATACCTGTGTGAAATCATGGACATTTTATTTTAATGTTTATTGGGATAGACATAGAAATCACATTAAGTACATATCTCCTGACCATAAGAAGTGCTTAAAATATTCATCTCTGCTTCTATATCGTGCACATAATTGTACAGAAACCATCACTGAATAATAGAACCGTTAGCTCTATTATATTTGTTTGCTAATACACAGGGGATCCAAATAAACCCCAAGATCCTCATGACTTACAACACATAACACCCGCCCCAACATCCCAAGCCTGCTTATTCTACTGAAATACTCTTAACCATCAGTCACAAAGGCAGGGAATTCCACAGCTGTAAGGGACTTATTTAAGGGGGATAATAATGCTATTTTGCTTTAAAGTATGTTCCTTGTCTTAAAATAAGAACAAACACAGACTAGGAATGTTCTTTGAAGGTATATAAATCATAGGCATTGAAAAAGAGCTTAATCTTATGTTGCTTTTTTTGCTGGACCTATATACCAGAATATGATTGGGACTCTGCAAAGCAATTGACCAGGCTCTTAATACTCAGCATTTTGCTGTGAAGTCAGTCTGGTTTCTGACACTAGACATATGAAGGCATGAAACAATTTTACCTGAAGTATAAATATTTACTGTTATTTTGTTCCACTCATCTGATTAATGTAAGTAAAAATACAATTGATGTGATAATTAGTCAGTTTCATTAGTCTCATTACATATAAAGGAAGCAAATATTTACATAGTTTAATTGGCTGATAAGTAACTATATTCAAATGACACTGAAGTTAATTTAAGAATTATATTTAACTTAAAATATATTTTTAAAAACAGTATACAGACATTTATATGGTCTGTATTTTATATAGTCATTTTCATAATGTGAGATAGTAGCCAAAATATTATTGGGATCTATGCTTAGAAGTCTTTATAAGGTCTTTTCTAGACAAATCAAGTTAAAGTAAATTTGCTCTTATTTAGTTAAAAGTTATCAACCATGCTTAACGAAAGACAAGTATAGATAATGAGAATAAGAAAATTAAGGTAAATAATTTTGTCAATGAAAGACATCTGCTTGTAAAGATTTTTCCATAACTAGGTAACATTTTTAGAAGACAGAATAATGTGCTCATTATGTGTCTCATTGTAGGCAAATGATATTCTTTCCAAAAGCTACTAGGATAATCTGGGTTTGAGCCCGGTGTCCAGAGGCTATCTCTACAGGTGTGAGGTCTCTTTAAGTTTGCTGTACTGGAGCTCAGGTAGTGCTGTAACAAGTATGTGCCAGGTACTGTACTAAGGGCTTCACATTTATCATCTCATTCATACTTAGATCATCCCTATAAAACACTATCCCCATGTTTCAGATGATGGAAGTGTTGGCTCTAAGGAGCTGTTTCAATTAGTGTTGAATATCCAGTGAGTCAGAATTTGAACCAATGTCTGATCCCAAAGCCAGCATTCTTTTTTGCATAATAAAATTTAAAAATTCCCTCGTTATTTTCTCAGAAATACATCTGACCTTCTAGTCCAATTTTACAGAATGTCTACTGAAAGACTTCAGTAAAATGAAGAGGAACTGTGCAATGATGGTAAACAAAGGAAATATGAGAGATTCAAGGACAAGAAAACCAAGATTTCACTGTATAAACAAAGCTAAGGAGTGATGCAGATATTAGTTCTCCTAACTAAAAGAGGTATGTGGGGCAATTCACAAATATATATAATGGAACAATATTTATGCAAAATAGGTGTTTTACAGACATAGAAATATTATTAAAGCATAAGGTGACCGTACATAATCTAACAGATCCACTTCCATATGACTTTTGGAAAAGGGAATGAAAATAATAGAGTAATTTCACTATCAATTGTTACATACTTGTGGATTCTTTTTACAAAGCTAATCCAGATTTCTGATATTCTCACTGAATACGTCTTTTTTCTGAAATGTGATCTATCAGTGTATTGGTTTACTAATTAAGTGAAGGCCTATTTCATTTCCAAAGATATTTTAAAAAATTATGAAGGTTAAATGCTTTCTAAACACACATCATTCTCTTTCACACAATATATTTGGTATTTCTAGTCCAGTGTTGTTGGTTTTGTAGGAACAATGCTGAGCTCAAAATAGAAGAAAATACTCACAAATATACAATAATTAACTCATGACCTTCTGGAATATGGAAATCAAATGGCAAATAAATCTCGTCTGAAATCTGCTAAATTTTATCAATAATTCATTTTATTCAGTCATTTAAGAGATTTTACTATTTAAAACCCTAAATTTAATTCAACTTAGGTTTACTACTTTAGTTTATAACATGACAGAAAATACAACCAGTTGAGAGAGATTGTTTATGCTATTAGGTAAAGAATCCTTTCAGAAGCCCTTACCTGCAAATTATTCAAATAATTCACTAAAACCTTTAAAGGCTGAGGATGATCATGACTGTGAGTAACTAAGTGACTCCAAATACCTAAGACCTCGCAGGAATTATTGTAATCTACCATGGTATTCACATATACGACTACTAAAAAAATAGTTTAAAACAAATTTCACTGGTTCATTATACTTTATCTACTTTTATTCTTGACTGAAATGTCTAGAAAAGATTATGACAAGCTCAATCACCTGGAATATATTTATTTAAGAAATACTTCCATGCCCCTTACATAGTCAATATGAAAAAGAATAGGTATCATTCAACATTTCATATTTCCAAACTATAATTTATTAATACTTTGAAGATTATTTCAAATTGCAACAAATTACCCCTATAATAACTAACTATAATTCTTTTATAAGTCAAGATGAGCATGCCTAGAGAAGGGAGAAAATAGTGAAAAGTAAAATGTAATTTTCTATCAAAACAGTAAGAAAGTGAAGACCAAAATTACTTCTTTACATTTTTCCAATAAAGGGAGAACTTGAAGCCACAAAACAAATAAATTAAATCCTGAATGTAACAGTCTTTACCCCCAGTCACCAAGGGGCAGACACAAAAAGCAGACTTTCTTGTCAAATGGAGAAAAGACGTTACTCTTTATAATACAACGTCAGGTTCAATTAGGTTATTACTGAGCAACAAGTACCACCTAAAAACTGAATAGAAATAACAGCAACATTAAAAATATTTAGAAGATGGTAAAACAGCTGTTTCAAGGTCAAAACATCTATACTGAATCTTTTCTAAATTGCGAAGGCTGCGTACTTTTCACTGCTTGATTATGTGAGATACTCAAATCTACATTAGGATTATTGTGACAAAGCACTATGATATTGTTTAAATATATTCATGTAAGAGAAAACCCTCACAATATGCCACATTGGTTTCCCATTTAAAACGAATTAATTTTTGCATTAAAATATCAAAAATAATATAAGTTAGGAATCTTCTCTAACAGGAATGACACTTCAGTATTCCTTTGGAAAAAAGGAAATATTAAAGTTGTCTCATGTACTTTAATAAACAAATAAATTACATCCAAATCAAAATAACTTTGTTCTTCCCCCACACAGAAATAAGTGTGTCTGAGGAATGTCTGAGGAAATATTGTGAAAAGAAAAATAACATTTGCATTTATAATTCACAACGTTCACTTTTCCCCTTTCCCTTTCCAGAAGCTTTAGAAAATTGCTTTTTGATGATTTGGCAAATTGTATTTATTTTTAAATGAATCTCATTTATTGAGATTGATAATTCCAGGTTTCATTTACTTTGAAATTGCATTTCCCAATTGCTTCCAATGATAAGTTCTGGCAAAATGTGGTCCAACAGGCCAGCGATATATAGATTAAGAAAAAAAATCAGTTGACCTACTCTGTAAATGCAGTAATTATCCTTTATACTAAATTTAAAACATGATAAGATTAAAAAATTACTAGCATAGCTTTGACACGGAATTCTTTAAGAACAAGGCATTTCAATAAACATAAAAGTAGTCAAATAAATTTCCCATTTGAAAAATCTTAAAATTTTTGGGCACTGTCCAAATGTGTTTCCTAGGTCTGATATCATAAATGAAGTGCTGCAAAGTCATCGATGCTTACTTGGAAAATTCGTTTTATCCAGACACCAGGTTAACTGGAAACAAAAAAACAGCCTGATGAATTTGTCGTACTACCATGGTCAAAAGATGCCCTGAGATACTACTAAACAGTCATGCACTTTCTGGATCATCAGAGCACTAACATTCACCTCAGCATTAGGGGCAATTTTCGTGAAAGCCAGAGCTCTGAAAACTTAACAAAGATATAATAGCTCAATTGCAATATCAAACAATACTTAGCTAAAACACTGAAACAGTGATAGCAGATACAGAAGAAAGAAAAACTAAAATTTCAATAGTCTTCTTGGTGTTTTAGGAAGTTGGTGAAGGGAATTGAACGACCAAAACAAGAGTTTCCAGTAAGAGCTTATGAAGTATTATTTCACATTAATCTGTACTCCTAGCTTTAAAAAAAAAAAGGGTACAAAGAAAAAGTTGATTTAAATAATTCCAAAATAAAGCAGGGTGTAGTTGTCATTCTATTTCTGAGTTTTTTGACATTTTAAAATACAATATGCAATCAGTTCTGTTTTCTTTAACACATACACACAGAAGAAAGAAAGACCTATAACTTGACATCTGCTTTGTGGACAAAGTTCTTGTGGGCTTTGTGGTTCTGCTTATGTAGATAAAAAAGTTCTCAGAAGGAGATTTAGGATTTCCAACATATATCAACCTAACAGCAGTAGAGGCAACCTTTTCCATGAAAAAGAAATGTTCTAGCTTGAGGTTGACTCTTTGGAAATATTGCTCATCTTATTAGGAAAAAATCCATATTAATATCACGCAGTTAGAAAAGTATTACCCATTCTGGCTTACATCACAATTACAGAAAAGAATTTCAAGAAGTTTTGCAACCATAATCCATTTTCGTATTTCCTTCCTTTTGGGCTATATTAACATAGTTCTGAAATTAAATTTAAATCCATTGATATTTAGGGATAACTACACTGTGATATGGTAACATTCTAATTAAGTGCAAAACTCATTTTTGTACTATGAAAACCCAGAAAACACATTTCTAAATCAATGTTTCCAGTTAAGGAGAGAAAACTGAGTGGCAAAATCAAATGATGATTGTTAATTATGGATCAGAAGATTAACTCTGTCTTTCAGCTAGTTTAGGTAAGACTCTTTTTGATTACTATTAAATTCTGGCCCCAAGGCTTTCCTAGACTAGAAGGGAAAGAAAGGAAACTACTATTCCCTGTTTCTCTGATAGCAAGAAGTATGATTTAGGTAATGCAATATTAGATATAAAGAAATCAAATACAATGGAATATGTAATCCTTCCAAAAAGACCACATTTTTTCCTGCTTAAAACATTTTGTTAAAATTAAAGATTATAACATTTAACAATGAACATAAGGAAATCCAAAGGCAAAGTTAAACATAAAAGATGTATTATCCTTTTTGGTTCTTAACATATGCAGCCCCACAAATAGCAAACTTCCCAGTTACTTTTTTAAATAAGTAGATTAAAAACAAGATTAACAAAATGTACACAGAACGTCAAATTATAGCCTCTACTAGTTAAAAATTCTGTTGGTTGTAAAACTCTGTTGGTGGCCATTTTGACCTAGGATTTTTAATATAAATGAGACTAGAAATGACAGGGGGGGCGAGGAAGGGACTTCCTTTCTTGAATAAAGAGGGAAAATTTTATCTAGAATGAACCTTTCAGATTCATTTTCATGTTTATGAAATCAGATAGGAAAGATGAAAATAATATTCAAAATCAGGCTTTGCTAAAAAATCTGAATATGTAACAGAATAAAATACAAGAAGATTGTTACACTATTAAAGACTTAAAAAAAACTTGCTAAACATTTTTAAGTAGATAAAAAATTGAATAACTTGGGGAAATGATTTAATGCTAAGTGAAAAGTATGTAAATATATAAAATTATAATCAAATCAAATAAAAATGAATACATTTTTTCCCATGCAGGTCTCTAAACTGAGATAACTGAAAGCCACAAAATTACATAGTATACTTTAACATATAGAAATATATATATCAAGAAATATATCAAGTGATATGGTTAAGTAGTTGTCACAATATGCATATACGTATGCATCTATCTCTCTATCTAGATATCCAGATAGAATCTAGATAGTTTACTAAATGTCTTAGAGCTTTATTAGTATTTATTCTCTAGAATGTTCTTAGTTTTTATTTAATGTATTAATTAAAGTCTAGGTTAGTTTGGTTAAAAAGTTATTCTAGTCGATACAAATTGTTAAGGGGCTTTCATTTGGGCTCTTATGAAAGTACTAAATAGAGTGAACATTCTCTTCTTTAATATTCTTCTTATATTAGAATGTAGGAATCTTTGATTTGGGAACATTCTACAAGTCTACTTATACCAATCCAACTTCACCTTTCTTATGTCTTTGAAAAATAAATACTCTGTTCAGTCTAAAGTCAATTTTTTTTAAAATTAGGAAAATGGTTTTTGTATTTGTAGGTAGATTTTAAACTGTACTTGCTAAACTTTAGGTTGTTCTAAATGACTTTCTAGTCTCAATGACTGGGAGGCAGTTATAAGTAATGGAAAAGTTCTCAAATAAAAACATTCCTAAACTGAATACATTAGTCAATTTCTCCACCCAAAGCGTAGTTCATATTGGGTAGGAATAATTTTGTTGAGAAAAAGAAATTAATAATTAAGTATAGAAACTTTCAGAGTTTTGAGAGTAATGTCTTAAATGACTATAAAGTAGCATTTTTAACCTAGGCTTTACTACTACTTGGTCATCGCTCTGATTGATGCCACATTCACATGTGAGGGCTACTGTGAGTCAATAGATGGCAGTCCATCGCCTAGTAAAAGAGCTGAAGATGACTAAACTGAGCATGTACCTTCCCTTTATTCAAAATAAGTATTGCTTAATTGTACACATTTGGAGATTGCCAATATACATAATAATATTATTTTGAATGGACTGATATGTACACTTGTTTACAAATACACAATTTTTGCATCTGTACTTGCATAGTAAACTAATTCTTAATTATCAAATAGTAATTATAATAGTCATTTAATGCTATTTTACAGAATTAATCAGGATTCTAGATAGAGGCAGATTTTTGAAAATAATTTTGTTATGCCTACAATAGACTATGTTCTAATTCTTCAAAAGGCAAGAATTTTTGTTTTGGTTTATGACTAACCTTCCAGGCAAGAGTTTTTGTTTGGTTTATGTCTAACCTTCCTTTTGACAATTGATGTTTTTCAAAAGCTATAATTTTAAATAAGTCTTCAGATATTTCTGCTATATTAAATAGCCAAATGCTATTGTTCAATAACAGTTATATATCATGATTGCAAATAATGAAAGTAGTACAAAACAGTACTTCAAGTTTTCAAGACTGGAAATCTCTAATATAGGGGAAAAGGGGGGAAAATGCAATGTCTATTACTTAATAAGATATTGGCCAAAAAAAACCCTGCTGGATAGTTATAAAGAGTGATGAGGATCTTGGAAAGTAAATATATTATTGGATTCCAATCAGGATTAAGTTATAAGGATTAGGATTAAATTATTCTAATTAGGATAAAAACATAGTGACAAAAGCACAAACTTACTATAAGTTATATCTATAATATAATGTACAATGTACACATAAATATGTATATTTCTTTCTTTTTGTTATGATGCGAAAGATTTTAACAAAATTTGATTTGGGGCTTTAGGGATAAATTGAGGAATACAGTTTTCTACTAAAAATATTTAACAGTGATAACAAATGGTAAAAACAAACCACTTTATATTATTCCTGGCTTCTTGGGACTGTGATAAACTGTTAAGTCTGATTCTACTTATTTGTTTGCTTTTATTCCTGTAAGGAGAGACCATTAAGAAGACATGTTTTATAAAAATTTTGTACTTTCTACTTTTACTTTCTTTAAACACACACACACACACACACACACACACACACACACACAGTAACTTCCTGATATCTTAAACCTAAAGGAAAAGCTTTTTATCATTATATATGTATACAGTTAAGAGTAATTTTTATTGTCTCTTGATCAGTCAGTACATTTAAAATTTAATAAATGACTAATAGGACTGTGTTGAATTACTGAAAATAAGCTGACTTCTTGATATTGAGCATTAGTGAGCTGATTCCTTAGCAAAATGTGTTTTCCACTACCATAAAATCAGAATTAAACTTTTTCTAGTTTAGTTAAAAATGTGTAAATATTTTAGTAATGCCAGAAAAATAATAATGGAAGATATTATGGACTGTATGCTTGTGGACTATAGATAATACAACATATTAAAGACACTGGATTACTATTATTTTCATGGTGCCTAGCATACTTTTCTCCTTTTATTTAATGGATGTAGTCTAGGAATGCCGAGAAACCAGGATATACGTACTAATGATATAAGTAAAGAAAAACAAAATGTTTTAAGAACAGGAAGATAAAGAAGTGGCTAGTGGGCAGGGGAGAACAG